>JARHVA010004338.1:1085000-1090000 GCA_037957365.1 Torreya grandis
ATTAGTTGAAAAGGTAAGAGAGTTTTAATATGAAAGTCCCTTTACCCTAAAATTTGAATGGTCATTCATGTAATAAATTAGTTTTGATATGGAGTTATTTTATTTACATGCTAAGATTAGTGGAAAATATTTTAAGTAGTAATTATTGCATTCTTATGATGTTTTCCCTTGTATTCTCTATGAGTTGTTTTTATTTTCTTTGATATTGTATTCAATGGCCAAGTTGGTTAGAGTTTGGATTTATTTTACTTGATAATGAGTATAGGAGTTCAAATCACCAATATATCTATTGTAAGATTAGTATATGTTATACAAAAACATAATAGATTACATTTAAAATATTATATGATTAGTTATATAGTTGTTAGTTTTCCATTTAATTTACAAAATAAAAGTGCCAAATAATGGTGTAGATTTGACTTCCCTGAGTTGACATGACTGAATGTTTATTATGCCTATAAAGACCAGTCTTGAATGGGGATAGCATTTTTTCAAACCAAAATTTTTAGATTGTAATAATAATAATAATAATAATAATAATAATAATAATAATAATAATAATAAATTTTTAAAAAAAAATTAAACTTCTATAAGCTAAGGATATTAGCTAATATTGCTTAGATGGATGACATAGTTGGCATATGTGGAGTTAATCAAATTTTCTAATGTGGCTAATTTGACTCACCAAATGATAGTTTTTCTATCATTTTCCTTTGAGAGTGGAACTTCATTTAATTATGAGAATGTGAATAAGCTACTGTCCAAGATTCATAGTTATAAAAGTACATAATTTTATTATAATTCAATTATTTTCCAATGTACAATTGTTGGGCTAATTAATTTTTGTTTTGGATATATGGACTGCTAAATAACGGCATAGTAGTATGTATGTCCCAAGTGATCAAAGCTATATAAAATTGTTTGTACTTGAAATGATAACTTTCAACCATGTATAGCTCATACAAATTCAGATTCTAATGATCTTAGACCAACCTATTTTTGTCCTCTTAAATAAGTATACTAATTAAGCAGATAAAATAGAATGACATATTCTGAGTATTTATATAACAAATATTTAATTATATGTGGAAAATCTGAGGTATATCTATGGTTTGTAGGTATGATAATAATGAGGTTATTCCTTATTTAATCCATGCATGGATTTTTATTACTATTGGATCAAGCCAATGGATTTGAAGCTCTAAGTAGTGGATTAAATTATGGTTTCTCTCATCAGAATTCAAATAGTGTTAGATTTATTACTAATTGTGAAGGAAAATCAAGTGTTTGATTTCCATTTTGTATGGTTTTGCATATTGAATATATATATATATATATAATATTTCATATGAGAATTATGTTCCTTTTTGTTCTTACAATACCTCATTTATTAACCTTGTTAATTATTGAATTATGGAGGTCATTTTATAGAAAGAACATTGTTCATGTTATTCTTACCTTGTTGCCATTATTTGATAATTTAGACAATTTATTTTAGATGAAGAATAGGATGTTTCTAGAAGGAAACAATGGTGTAGTGACACGTAATGTTACTTTACATATAAAAAATAAGTATTTTGTTTTACTATTTAATCAAGCTTGATTTGCATGTTTGTTTCCAAGTGAATAGTGATAGGGAAGTTATTTGGTTATTGATTCATAGTAAAAAAAAATTATTTCATGGATTGACACGATGGATTATCACATGGTTATACTTGCTCAATTTTAAGCTAACACACTTGTTGTTGTGCAAGTACAACAAGAGTTATAGTTATTGTTGGCAGATAAGCATACGTTAGAGAAAATTTAGGATAGACTAAATTGGATTTTATCATATATTGTTGTATTTTAATACACCCATAATTATTCTAGCTCACTCTAATGCCTTTTTTTGTGTCCACTTCTAGAGGTAATTATTGAATTTTTGCTCCTGATTTCCCTTTTCAACTTACAAAGTTGCTTCAAAATAGACTTGCCAAAATAGATATAAGAGTCATTAAGTTAAACCAAAATTTGATAGTGATTGGTTTTAACTTTAAATTTGTACATAAACTTTTTTTTTAAATTTTAGATGATTTTACTATTTTTATTGGCTCAATTATGAACCTAGTTTATTCATAAAATTGTTGGTTAGAACTATTTTTATGTCAAAACCCATTTAGAACATTGAATTGTTTTATCATTTTAACTTCTTGGGATTAGACTTATGGGTTTCTAGTGGTATATTATAGATAATAAAATTGGGGATAAGTGTCATAATTACTTATAATCTAGTGGGGGTATTTTATCCATCACTGTTTGTTAGGTGATTTCACTAAACTATGAATTGCATGAGCGATGAGCTAGTCAAGCATGGTTGCACCATGTTTGGGTAATTATAACTTGATACCAATGTTTTGCCTTGAATAGTATAGTAATTTATAGAACAATTATTAGATTAGATGTTGAATGAAATAAGATCTTGGTTTTTTGTATTGCTTTAACATGCTTACAATCATGGTTTGCAAAAAAATTGTGTCAACAAACCATTATCAAATCACATTTTAGTTGTTAGAGAAGTGCTTATATTTTGGTTCTATTATTTTAATATATGCTTTGATATTAATTAACTAGTGAATTTGAGTGTATCTTTGTACACTTCTTTTGGTGTAGTTGGCATAGCTTAGTTGTAGCTAGCTTGTCATATTCCTTTATACATCATGTACTCCAATATAGAAGGTGAGTATATGTATATATATATATATATATATATATATATATATATATATATATATATATATATATATATATATATATTGGTTCTATTATTTTAATATATGCTTTGATATTAGTTAACTAGTGAATTTGAGTGTATCTTTGTACACTTCTTTTGGTGTAGTTGGCATAGCTTAGTTGTAGCTAGCTTGTCCTATTCCTTTATACATCACGTACTCCAATATAGAAGGTGAGTATATATATATATATATATATATATATATATAGTGTGTGCAATGTATCTTGAGTGATATTTTGTACCTTTATTATTACCTATTATTATGTAAATGAGTTTATAAAATGCATGTAATTTGTGTGTGCATGTGTGTGGTTGAGTAAATAGTTTGAGTGTTTACTTGTACAAAGTTAGTGTTGTATAAAAGGAAAAAAAATATAGTAGTGTTTTATGGGTTTATCAAGGTGAAACTTTGGGCATTACATTCTCATATCAGATCTTGGGTTCAACATTGAGATCTTAGGGGAATTGCACTTGGTATTTACTAATGAATTTATGAAGCTTATCATGATGACATTTATTACCCATGTGCACTCACTTTGAATTGAGATTGTAATTTTATTTGGGAGACCATGTTATAACTTATTGGTGATTACGTAAAGTTTCCTTGAGTTGAGAATAGATAACTCTATTGGCATGATTATAGTTCAATTTATTATTTTGTATAATATATATTATGTGATATATTTACTTATGTAGGGTAGTGTATTTTAATGTTACTTATGACTATGTTTTTCTTATATATGTACTTAAAAAGTATTTTAGAATTGTGCACTTACTTTTTATTTTGGTATAATTAACTAATTTTGTTTTAGAGGGGGAGTAGAGAGTTTGTTTCCCTAAGTTTTTGCTATGGTATGAATATAAATCCATATGGTGATTTTGCTCTTATTTACTATGATATGAATATATGAAATGTTGTAAATGTGTCCTCAATGTATCCTTATTTTATTGACAACATCCAAACTCTTTTTTTACCTTTGGTTAAGGTTTATAAGTGCACGTGTTTAGACTAGACTTTTAACCCTATCATAAATATTAAGGTTAGAGGTTGCAATATTTACCTTCATTAACCTAATTTTAAGTATATTTATTGAATAATAATAGGATATGTTATTGATTTTAGGTATAAAACTATGATTTTTCCCACGTGGTATGGTGACAATAATGCTATTTAGTGGTGGGGAAGTGTTTTATACCTTTAATGAATAAAGTGAGTAATAGTGTGTAGAAGTAAACTAATGAGATTTACAAGGTTTTTACTACATGTGTATTATGTAGATAAATCTTGAAGATATCGTAAATGTAATTGAAATGATTATTTATTAGATCCAAGATTGACTTTATGCAACTTAATAAAGTTTGAATCTATAAATAACCATATGGTGTTAAAATAGAGTTGATAATATTAAGACTGTAACATATTTATCCAATTGATGAAATTTTACTAAGTGGATAGTTAAATTTTATCTCTTAATAGTGTGAAGAAGGACATATTTAATAATATACTATGTACTTTTTCATAAGGCCTAGTTATTAACTTATCGGTTTGATTTAATATAGTTGGGTTTTGTACCTATGTATGATATTGATGAATTACATGATTAAATGTTCCTTATGGAGCTTGTGACTTATTGAGTCATTCTAACCCATGGAAATACCTTGAAAAAAACTATGTTGTCTATGTTTAATACCTTATATCACTTCATGATGGTTCCTATATTTATTAATCCTATTTTGAGACTAAGTAAGAATGGTTTTTGCTTTTATTGGACCTTTTTGAACCTGTCATTAGTCTCATCTCTTAATATGGCACCAATTTGTCTCGTTAATAGAGTCATTGGTGCCATTTCTTACTTTGTGTTATGTTTAATAAGTAAATTTGACTTAATAAACTCTAAGAAGATATAAATATTAAATCAAGTAAGAACTTATAACCTTATTACGGTTAGTGATTGTTTCATGAGGGATCAGTGATTATGGTAGACTACCTTGATTATCTAGCCACATAGATTCTAGATTTGGCATGGGTGCTTTTAGGAAATGATATTAGAACATGGAATTATTGTAAATATGGTATTTGGTGTTGCTATTTTTCACAACAATAAGGAACATATTATGTCCTTTGAATGTTTAGAGATAATTATGAGGATTTATGATACTTTTCTTGTCTAGTATACTTGTAATGTTTTTAGTTATTTAGTTGGATCAACATTTGTGGGTTGTGATG